>JBCFYV010000100.1:40599922-40610427 GCA_039000515.1 Timema cristinae | reverse complement strand
TTGAAGAGTTAATTAAATGCGACGTGAGAAAACGAAAAAAACACCTTTAAATAATAATCTACTTTTTACTATACTAATATTAGACCATACTATTTTATCTGAAGACGGTGGGCGACATAAAATGCAATTACACTGAAATAATAATCTATAATCGTGTAATATCCAGTATTATTATATAGCATTAACTATTAATTTACAGTACTATAATCCTTTCAGTATAGAATATACTGTATAGTTTAATAGTTACTATAGTATTAATATGTTAATTACATAACTCACGATACTCAGCATGATTGCTTAACGTTAGCAAAAAAAATACTCTCTAAATAAAATTATCTATGTATGAGTATATGTAAGATTCATAATCATTCACTGGAGAACTAACGTCTAAGGGCCCCAAGTTTTGCTTGACACAGGAATCCCAAAAGTGTTAGTCCCGGCCTTTAGACAATACTTCTTTACACTTCAAGGACACTTCTCTCCTCCGTAGTGTGTCTCTCATACACCTATTGAACAACTCTCCTTGCTGTCCTTTCCTCATAAGATCCTCTCTACTTCCACTTTTCTCCTCAATCACGCTTCCATAGATATTTTATGTTCTGTACTTTTCTTAGCTTTATTTCAACCAACATTATAGGTTTACTAGACAACTTATTCTCTTCCTTGTCATTACCATCACTTCACACTTAGCCACGCTAAAATTCAATTCACACTCTTTCACTTCCTCATTCTATTCTTGTAGCTGTTACGCTTTATTGTGCAATACCATCAAACCCTCGGCAAACATCATGGCTTTAATTATTTCCTCCCTGAGTTTTCCTGCCACTCTATTTATGACCATTTTCATCACCATCACACCCGTCTCGGTGGCCTAGTTGGCTAACGCGCTAGTCGTGTTGAGCTCGTCTGCTGAGGACGGGGAGATCTAGGTTCGAATCTCGGTCGGGTGAACTGGGGGTGGTTTTTCTGAAATAGTTTTCCACTTTTTCTCCACGCAAATTCGGGTTCACTTTCTCTAATTTAGCCTTCCCAATTCCTAATCCATTAGCGTAGTTAGTACTTAAAGCGTATAACCCGAACGGGTAGTAAGACGCGGTGCTAAATAATAATACTGTCCAAGCTAATTCAGTAACATTTCCTTGAAATCTACCGTTAACAACTCTACGTTTTTGATTAAGCCTGTGAGTTAAAGTGTGCACAAATAATTAATCCACGTTAATTATGTTATCTGGGAATAATTGTTTCAAGGTTAACATATCTGTTGATCTGTTTGGACCTTGATATTTATGAAACGTGATTTTATAAGGTTTTTTTTTAGAAATGGAATTAAAATTTTACTGTACATTCATATTATTTTGATTTAAATGTATCAGTAGCTATCTGTAATTTTTCTTCATTGCAAAAACAAACAAAAAAACTCCATGGCGTTAGCCTTCAATCGAGATATACCAACCAAGCAACCTCTGTCTGTTGGCGAAGATAGTTACAACTTTAGAGGGTGTCATGTGGTCAGCGAGCCATTCAGTCGTTAATCTCATTTTTAGACCAAAACCACTACTTTTTCATTCGAGTAAGCATCAAATTTGTCCTCACGAGGATGAGTTGGCCCTGTTCCTGACCCACAACTTCACAGAACACTTTCGAGTGCCGGAAATCGAACCTAGGACCTCTGGAGATGTAGCCAGAAACTCTAACCACTAGACCACAAAGGCTTTCTGCATTGTGTCAGCCGGTAAATCTGTTCCTTACATATTGGCATCAGTACGGTATGAGAAATATCATAATCAGATTTAGCTGAGGAATGCTATGGTTTTTTTTACACGAGAGTCTTACTAATCACTCGGTCTTTACGTGTTTTAATTCACTTTGATGATGTAGGAAAGAGGGGGTATAATTTAGAGGAAATGTACATATATTTGCATGAAGGCTTGTGGAAAATCATTTTAAAAAACTCACCCTTATTACACCCTGCCATCGAAAGTCATACTAGATGAGCTTGACGTTTATCCACGTGCACACCGATATGGGTAGCGTATATTACTGGCCTAAGCAGTTTTCAGAAATTAAACCCTTCTAGCTTTTATTGAGACGCTGCTTATGAAACAAATATATGAGTGTCTGAAATGCTTCTTTTGAAACGATATAATATGTTAATTTAGGAACTGGCAGCTGGTCTGAAGAGCGCTCCAGGGAAACTCTATGCTGTGAAGGCAGATATTTCCAAAGAGGAAGAAATCATAGCTGCTTTCGATTGGATCAAGAAGAACCTCGGTGGTGTGGACATTTTGGTCAACAATGCTGGTTTAGGAACTACTGAAGTATTGAGTAGTAAGTTTATTTTTCACTATCTAACATATTATGGGTAGGATATAACTTTAAAGGAGATGTTATTGTATTTATTAAATACTATTTAAATACTTAACTCTGTGATTTAAGAGCTTGAAAGTTCATTAAAGTATTTCCAAAAGTACGCAAGCTATCCCTATCTTGAGCTGGTTCTATCCAGCTATTTATATCCAGTCCATCTTACACCGATCCTATCTTGAGATAGTTCTATCCAGTCCACCTCATTACACCCTATATCTTTTTCAGGTCTATTCTAATGTTATACTCCCATCTGGATCTAGGGCTTCCCAATGGTCTCTTCCCATTGGGTTTACCGGTCAATGCCCTGAACACGGTTCTAGATTCTCCCATTAGCGTTGCATGTCCTGCCCACAGTAATTATTAAGAGACATAATTTTTTCAATCACACTGTTGATAAAATTAAAATTGAAGAAAGGTTTTTTGAGTTTATGTTCATAAAAGAAGGCAATGAATGGCTTGTGTTGGCTTTAAAAATATGTCTGAACCTTAACGATTTCCTCTGTATTACCTTTGCTTTAGCTTTCAACTTACCAACTTACTAGTTCTTTAACTTTCTGATAATGTCCACAAAATTAATAGAACCCATTTACAATCAGAAATGGCTGACAATGTTTCTCTTTTTTTAGCACTGCGGGCTAAAAATATAATATATTATGTGATCCCCATCAACTCAATTTAAGCCCCCCAAAACACTTAATAAACGATTGCTACTTTCAATACTAATACCGTATGAATTGTAGTTTTGGCTCGAAGATTATTTCAAATTTTATTGCAAAAAAAAAAAAAGTATTGATCTCCTAAAAATATATTATGAAAATACATAAACGCATATACACATTCACAAAACAACTTAGCATCATAACTATAATATATATTTATAAATATTTTTAATTTTCAAATCATGACTTATTAAAATAAATATTTTTATTTTAATAATTAACTATTTAATAATTCCCACCTATGATTTCCAATGTGTAAAAATACCATATCTGGCCCAGAACTGTAATTGGCAGATCCGGGTATATCTGGTTCATATATAGGCATATCTTGCTCAGATATGAACCAATTCTGTTCAGATATAATTTTTCCACATGGGTTTCTTTTAAATTTCCTCCAGTATATTGTGAGGGCAACATTTTAAGTGAGTGCGAACCACCAATTCGACCACACTATTCTAAGCTATTGATCCACCTGTTTAAGGGCACAGATGAGGGTAATTGATTTGAGCAGCTGTATTTATTCTTATATAAGTAATTAATGTAATGTTTATTTATTTCAGATATTGGTGATGCCAGTTGGCGCGTTCTCGATGTAAACGTGAAGGGTCTCTGTATTTCCACAAGGGAGGCTCTTAAGTCCATGAAGGAGCGAGGGGTGAACGATGGCCACATTATTCATATCAACAGGTACTTTTTTACTCTTTTACATGCATCAAATCTCCTGGGGAATTAATATGATATAAGAATGGGCTTACCATGGGCTTTATAACATACCTAGTTCCTAAGTTTAATTCATTACTTTAAAACTAGCACATGTTTAATTTAACTATTACTTTAAGGTGTACTTTTAACACAAGATTTTTAATTTTGATTGAGTATTTTAAACTTTCGCCTATTTAATTTATCCAAGATGTATTTATAACACACATAGATCCTAGGTTTAGTTCATTACTTTAAAATTAATACCGGTTTTATTTAATTAGTACCTTTAGGTGTAGACCTACTTTCAACACAATTTTTTGGATGTTAACTTAGTATTTAAAGCATTTATAGCATATATATTTCCTTAATTTAAAGTTCAATTTAAGATTTTATCTTTAATAACTATAAATGTAGTTTTAATGATTTAATTTTCAAATTTAATTTTCTATTTAATATGAAAGCCTAATCTACAGTATGTATCCTAAAGGGTAAGCATAATAATTTTAAGATTTTTTTTCAACCATTTATATGATAGTTTTTCTCAATGTAAAAAAAAACGTGTGTAAAATTTTAACCATATTAATTAACATCTAATGGTAGCTTCATACGCCCAAAATTTTACTTGTGATTGCATATATTGTATATCATATGTCAACTAGTACAGGGATCAAAGACAACAACGTATTTCTTACACTTGAAATAATATTCATTGTTAGTACTGAAAAAGTCAGTTAACTTGTAATAAATATTGTTTTTGGTCTTCATTCTTCGTTATAAGGGTATTGCACTCTCGCATAAGTGTCACACCCCTTTCAGAAGTGTCATTAACAACCCTTAAATGTTCCACTCTCCACCTTGGTTGAAAGGTTGAATTTTATAGGAAGTGTACCCGCATTTGTGTGTAGGGGGAGTGGTAAACTATTTAGGAAAACCCATCATCACTGTCAGTCTAGTATACTGCGAATGTTAGTGCCTTAGACCATGCATCCACCGAAGTGGGTGATTACTTTTAATTCCTGTAGGTCACATATCCGGGGTCCCGGTTCATATTTTACTATGAAGTAGTGGGTCTGGAATGGTATCAATTCTTATGAGGATAAATGATCTACTAGAATATATAAATAGCTGCCTATTGACTATAAAATTTAGATTACGACTGGAGGGTTCGTAGTGCTGACCACATGACCCCTATATCTGCAAACGTTGGCACTATCTTACCCAAGATACGGCGGCCACTCGGTCAGTGTGGGGTCGTTTTTTTTTCCTGCTGGTTACAAAAGAAAATATATCATTTATTTGTATACTTTATTTTATATGCATTTTGAAAATGTATTTATGTTTTATAGTCTAATACTCTATAAAATAAATCTGCAAGACAATGTTACATATCCTTACCTAATGTTTTAACCCACCTGTTCAAGCTTATTTCATTCTCTTGGTAATGAAGCTGTTTTGTGGGTAGTGTTTTAGGTCACTCTCTACCCAATACGATGCCAGTGTCAATATACCACGCATCAAAATATGCGGTGACCGTATTGACTGAGGGTTTGAGAAGAGAATTAGTGCAACTTGGTTCCAAGACCAAAATCACGGTATGTGTTCCTATATTTTAATATTACCTTTTTATTTTATATCAAGAGAAAGTACTGTGACCATGAAAAAAAAAATTGATCTCAAGGTTATATGAAAAACAAACAAACAGATATAGCGATTTGAAATTTAAGGATGATTTACTTACAACAAATTATAGAAAATTTGAATGCTTTGAAAATTGAACTTGAGGATTGAATTAAAATGGGAATCTGTGAATTGTTTTTCACGAGAAATAAGAATAAGTTTTTATCTTTAGAAATAACAAATAATTTTAGCATAGTTTACGAATAATTTATTTTTGAATACATGAATTTTGCTAAAACGATTTGAACAATTTGGTTTAAAATTTATATATAAAGTTATTGTTGTGATTAACAAGATGATGAGATGTGATAGGGTTTAATGAGGTGGACTGGATAGAACTAGCTCAAGGTACAGATATGGTGTAATGAGTTGGGCTGAGAACTAGCTCCAGGTAGGGATAAGGTGTGATTAGTTGGACTGAATAGGACTAGCTCAAGTCAAGATGGTTGGACTAGATAGAATATATTTAGGAGGGGTACTTTTGTAAGTGCGGAAATGAACTTCCGAGGTCTTAATGCCATATATCAAGTAATATTAACCATTATCTTTTCAGCGCCAGTGAAAAACATAATTATCTTTCCAATGGACTGAAATTTCGTCACAAATACCGCTTTAATTATGCACAAATTGTTACTCCATTAAAGAAAAAAAAAGTGTTTTGGATTCCATAGCATGTTTGTCGTGTTTTCTGTATATTTGATTACTGGTCTAAGAGTAGTATATCTATTACACAAATAAATTAAATATACTAAATTAAATAAGGCTTGACAATAAGGCACTAGAGATTCTTAACAAGTTCTTCTTCTTGTTGATCAGAGTGTTAGCCCTGGACTTGTAGAGACAGAGATCGCGGATGCGTTAGGACCAGAGATCAAGGAAAGGATCTTTGCAAACAATCCTTGTCTGCAAGCCAAGGACATTGCAGATGCGGTGATTTACACTCTGGGAACTCCACCACATGTGCAGGTAAATACAAATGTTATGAAACATTAAATAAATGAGGTAGTACTAATTTTTCGTCTGTTTTTGTCTAAAATAAGAGAAATTGTATTGGCCTGTAAATGGCATCGAGTGCCAATAGGTTGGACGCTGGGGTTATAACAGTCTCTTATTCCCTTGTTCACGTTGACACAGTTCATAGAAATGGCCTTTTTCAAAATATAAACATTTTACCATCAATATTGATAACATTTTTCTATAGTGTAATATATGTGCTATTTTATAGGTATCTTTAATATATTTCAAAAGTGACAGCTGCAGATCATGTTAATTGAAGTGTGAATACGTTAAAGAAAGTATTGTAGTTTTTATAACTGTTAGCTAAGACCCTTACTATGAAAATTGGACTGTTATAACTCATGCTAAATCTGTCAGTTGAATTAAAGCTGTTGCTACGCGAGGACTTACTAAGTTTTCAAGGGAAGTCTATCAATAGTTCCTAAGTACTTCGACAGACTCGGTATCCTACGGTCAACTGCCTCTTAAACCAAATTGACGTCTGAAGGAGTGTTTAATTCTACCTTCCCCTCTTCCGTGTTTAAATTACTAAATCAATTTTTTTCAAGGGGAATTTAAAATCTGAGTTAAGAATATGTTTAATTCATTTTATGCCCTGAAACGCATGTCAACTATGCATTTTTAAATTTAATAAAAGCACATAACTAAGACTCTAAAAGTGTTACCGATTTCATCCACAAACAAATCTATAACTCATATTATTGTTGAATGATAGTTAGATTCATGTTTATTTCGTTTAGATCTTACACATAAAGAAAATAAATGTTTTTGTTTCAGAAAATGCAGACATTGTATATTTAAATATTATATTTAGAAAGTAATGAAATTTGTTCTCTTAGCACCAGAATATATTTCCTTTTATTTACTTACTGGAACATTTCTATAAAATTAATTCGCTTCACTCTATCTTTGTAATCCACGTTTATAAATTGTCAAGGTCTCAGAATTTATAAATAGGTACTCAATAGAAATTCTCTCCTAACCACATGTATGTGTGCAACATATGTTTTAACAATGCTTTTAAAAGACCACTCAAGTGCGTAGCTTATCATAAAGCTACGAGAAATCCAGTTAAGAGGCTAAAAATTGGAATCTATTTGCTACGATATTAAATGTTACTATCTACTCAAACATTAATTAGATTTGTTTGGCATTTGTTTTAAGATTACATATCTAGCGGCAGAATTAGAAGATAACTTGAAACACCTTTAGTTTAGGTGTTGTTGTGTTTGAAATTCTTGTTTGAATATATAAACTAAAGATAACTAAATGTTTGTACAAATATGATACATAAATCTTGTATGTGTATATTTCAGGTTCATGAGATCACAATCAAACCTGTAGGAGAGGTGGCTTGAAGGAGAATGAGAGAATACGTCACCCGAAATTAAGAAAATCGATTCAATACGATGAACCACCAATTCCACACTGACATTATGAATACATAAAAGATGATAAAACTGTAACTAAAATATAAAATATTTAACATGATTAGGCCTGGGTTGTATAATATGTATCATATTCAAAGGTTTAAATTTATAAAGTTCGCTTTCATAGATTTATTTAAATATAACCATCAACAATGGAATGTCTAATGAGAGGTTATACTAGATCTATAACATTAATTCCAAATATTGTTTTTGTATAAAGGAAGGGGTAGGCCATGTAAGACGTGGTTTTCTCCTCCGTTCGCCACAATTTTGCAGGTGCATTTATTCTAACCACATTTCACATACCCAACCATATATTCGTTTAGTAGTCCTTCAGTTAACACATATGGGCTAGAAAAAAAAAGGCAAATTCCTATATAACTTTATGTAGTGCTAACATTCTACTTATTTATAATATATTATACTATATTTATCGACTTTAAACTCAAATTTGTTTTATGATGTCCCCACTTTTAAAGTAATCTATATTTGTAATTATAATTGGACAGCACGGCTGTATTATAAGTTTAAGTTATAAACTCTGATTGGTTCTAGCTTATAGTTCAAAATATTTATTCAAAATTTGCTCTACAGCTATAATGTTTTAACAGGTTAAACCATAATAAATTGTAAAAGTTATATAAATATGGTGCAATAATTACAAAACTAATATGATTTAAAAAAAACTTGATTTCAAATAAAATTGACACTGATATTTGTGCATATCTTCAACTTAAACTGTATTAGTTTCTAAATGTATCTCATGAGCCAAGAAAATCAGATCAAGGATCGCCATAGCTAAGGAAGCTTTTACCAATTAGAGGTAACTACTTACCAGTAAGTTGAGTTTGGAACTGAGGAGGAATTAGATGAAATGTTACATTTGGAGCATCGCGCTGTATAGAGCAGAAACTTGGACGTTCAGGAAGTTGGAAAATAAATACTTGGAGAGCTTTGAAATGTGGTGTTAAGCGAAAACTCGAGAAGATCGGGTGGACAGACAGGATGCCAAATGAAGTTCTAAGAAGAATGGATGAGAAGAGATCCACTTTGGATGTGATTCTTCGGCGCAGAATTGATCGGACACATCCTTAAGAGGATCTTTCTTCTGCACGACGTCATAGAAGGAAGGTTGAGGGAAAGAAGAGCTTAGGAAGAAGGAGGATTCAAATAGTGGATGAATTTAAGGTCGTTGGCTAACTGTGACCAGAGATGTGAGACGGAAAATTTTCCAAAAAGGAAAACTTTCAATTATTATTTCTGTAAAATAATTTCAACTGATTAAATGGAACTTTAATGTAATCGAGATATAGATACCAAATGTCAAAGTTTTTACTTAAGATTAATATCTCCTAAGGGTGTTAACACGAGAAACATAACCAAACTAGCTTCGGTGGCAAAACGGTCAAACGCTCTATTATCATAATAAACTAGACTGCTGACGACAGGGAGATCGGTGCTCGATACCAGTCGGTTGCACTGAGGATGGTTTTTACTAATAGTTTCCCATTCTCGCAGGTACAATCCCTCTAAATACAGACGCCCTGAGCCCTAACACAGAGTAATTAGTACATAGGCGTACAACCCGAACGGTTAGCAAGACGTGGTGGAAAAAAAAGTAGTAAAGAGACAAATGAATGAGAGTCTTTGTAGACCCGTTATGTTCTTAAATCATACTTATGTTTTCTATCATCAATAAGTTAATTGAAATAATTTTAATGTTGGCCCAACTTTTGTCTCCCCCCTATTCTCCGTGCTTCCTTACTATCTCTTCTGCTTCCCACCCCCCTGCCCCCTTATGATAACCCACTCATCTCTTAACACACTATATTTGGAAGTATAATAGGCTCTAGGTGCCACCTCTACAATTTAACCCCTTCACCGCAAGCCACCACTGCGGACAATTTTCCTATTTTGAAAATTTTCTGATTCAAAATTTTCATCTCTACCTGTGACTTCATGGCCCATAAGATAGGATTTCCGATGTTAGTGAATTTACGTTTTACTCGGTGAATTTTAAAGATATAACGTTGAAACAGAAACCATAAATTCTTAAATCATTCTAAAAATAGTCCTACAATGTCACAGAATTATTATTTTTCTCTTTAAGTATTTTTTTTTGTAAACGTATTTTTTTATAAATCCTCTGCAACTTATGTTAATTATTATTATTATTATTATTATTATTATTATTATTATTATATTTATATATTATTAGCACCGTGTCTTACTATCCGTTCGGGTTGTACGCACTAACGCTAATGTGTAATGGTAGGGTGATTGTGAGATTAAATTGAAGATCTACAGTTTAACGTGGAATCCGAACCACGGTGGAGGCCTTTGGGATTCCCCACATTCACAAGTTGTGATTAATACACGTCTTATCAGAGGTGAAGGAAGGGTTTGGTAATCAGATAAATCTGTGGTGGGACCGAGGATTGAACCCCGTACCCCAGCACAGAAGTCTGACCCTTACCCCTAGACCACCAGCTCACCCGTCTAGGTTAATTAGCTTGGTCACGAAATGTCCTGTAGGAATCTTCCTACCAGGATGTAGATTTAAAAGGTCCTTGGTGATATATGTCTATCTAGA